>JAGSXJ010000067.1:0-13491 GCA_020726575.1 Plectosphaerella plurivora | reverse complement strand
TACGCTCTATATACTACCTTATTTATCGTATCTACTCTAACCTCTCGATATTAGTTATTTCGGCCTGTTAAAGAAAGCGTACGGTCGGTAAATCGAGATAAAGATAAAGGCCGGTATAAGTTATATCACGAAGGAGGACTTTCTACCCGCGTTTTTTACTATATTTCGAGATATAATAATAGTAAAAAATATTTAGGGAGGTTTTCGAGGGGCTAGACTTATACCCTATAACCCGAAAGTAGTTCTCTCGAAGCTAGATATAAAGTTAAAGATACCGACGCCTCCGGGGTCGTCTTACGGGCTACCCGACCTCTAGACCTCCTAGACGCTTATAACCGTTATAGAAGCTATTTTATAGTCCGATTTTATTAAAGGTCGGATTAGTTATTATAAGAGTAGCTTACTAACGTTAATTCTTAACGCTATTAACTTCCTAGTAAAGGGTACGCGGGGTATTATATATTAGATCGCCCTTTTAAAGTCGGAGGTTATAATCCTTCGAGAGGAGAATACGACCCTTAGCCGGCGTCGGAGGGCGAAAAAAGTATAACTAAGATAAGGAGGGAGTCTTACTCTAGGCGAGGGACAGGATTAAATTACTTAGAGAGAGGTAGATTCTTAGGTAAAGGAGGAAACGCGATAGAATCCGGCTCTATCGACGCGGTCCGCGCTAAAGAAACAAAGTTATAGTATCTACGGAAAGTCTAGTTATAACGCGAGAACTTATTAGTAGGTAGCTTTATTATTATCTAATAGCGACGAATAGTTTTTATTTTAATTTAATTAGATTTATAGTTATAACGAGAGTTAGGATCTATAGAATGTAGGTAAAGTGGCTAGCTCACCTGTATAGCTAGCTCACCCGTGGATTACGTTATATATTAATTATCGATAACTTAATAATATCACGATTAAGAATTATTACCCCTTACCCCTTATCTCTAAACTCCGAGATTTATTAGTTAGAGCGTAGTATTTTACGGCCTTAGATCTTAAGGGCGTATATAACTTAATCTATATAAAGTAAAAGCGAAGTCGCTGCCTGCCCCTCCGGGTTTGGCGGCACCGCCCGAACGGGCTCGCGCCCCCTCGCCCTGTCTGCATCCGCGTCACGTGCACGGGCCCCGACGTCCTTTCTTTAAAGACGGCCGCCCCCTCCTTGCTACCTCGCGCGTACCCTCTACAACTTCGTCCCATCCCAACCCTTTCCCCCTTCCTTGTTCTTTCCCTGCTTCACCGCTGCGCACCGGAACCGCTTGCGTTATTTTCCTGCTCGCCCCTGTCTCGCTAGTGGCCCCGCGGCGCTGCGTATGAGAGATGGTCCACGACCTAATATTGTGCCCCGACACTTGTAAGTCCTACGTTGCTCTTGTACCCGCCTCTCTATCCAGTCTGCCTGCTGATTCTCGCGATATAGAAGATATGCTCTGAGTTGCTTCTCGAAACCCCGCGCCGTTCGAGTCTCGCGCCGCCGTCGCCTCGTCGTCCCCGATTATGGAGGAATACGTACCTCCCCTCGGCGTCCCTCTTTGCCTATGCGTCGGTATGACCACCAGCCGCTACGACCTTCCTGAAACAAGGATGACTGTCCGCCATGCATGAAGGCCGCGCGCGGTTTTGCAGGTTCTAATAGGGCCGATTACGACGGGCGCCGCCGAAGGCGACGAGATGACGCCTTTGCGGCGTCTTCAGTCCCGGGGTTGGCCGCTCCCGGGCCCTCCAGCAGGCGCTGCTAATATGCGATTCTGCCTCGCCGTCTCACGATCATTGCGTGGGCTATGGCCAAAGGACGATCCCTTCCCAGAATGGTCCTCGCTATTACCAGCTGGTCCCGTGCCGCGTTAGCTCCAATACGGCTGAATCCTTGGCTGTGTCTCGTCTGCCTTAGATTGTACGGCGCGATGCCACGGAAGTCATGCCGATTTGGGAGCTATGACGCGGGTACTTTCAGCTCGCGCCCCTTTCCTCCCTATGTTGGATCCACGGCGTGTCCGGCTGGTAGCTTGGCATATCGTACGATAGTCCTATGGTCAGACTTTTGGGATGAGTTGGAAGCTTTGCCAGGCAGATAATGCATTGGGCGCCAGCGTGTGTGCCACTACTGCAGGGAACATCAGTCAGGAGAGATGAGCAGGCGTGCGGAAGGTGGCAAGGCGCGTTCCGAAGCTGCGCGAGCGGGCGAATGGGCCAGGCCCCGCGAGGAGTAAAAGAAGGACAGCTCGCAGACACTAGTAGTTTGTGACTGGGGGCCTTAACCGAGACATTCCCTGTTCTCTACTTTGGCCATGGCTGTTAATCTCGACCAAATTCACTTTTACAACGCTCCCCAACCGAAGGCACGCCTGGCGAATCCTATCTCAGGGGACGCATTGAGCCGCTCATCACAAGCTTCTATTTGCACCGATCGCGACGGCCAGCAGGCCCCGGGTCCCGCCCGGGACTTCTCCATCCCTATCGAACTCTCAGACGACGATGATGAAGACCAGGTCGCTGCAGTACAGTGCCCCCCAACGGCTAAACGCGATGGCTTTAGCTCGGAGAATGCCGCAAGTAGTGCGTCTGTGGTTCTCTTGGCCGTAGCGTCTTCCGAACTTCCCAGCCCTTGCTATGGTTCGCACAATCCTGCCACTACTGCCGTCATACTAGATAGCATCTTCCAACCGGATAGAACAGGACGACTGTCGTCTCAGGCCTTCTAGTGCGGTCATTCCCCCGCTTTGACTGGTGCGGATGATGCAGACATCCGCCCTCCAGCCGACAACCAACCGGGACCTGTGCTGGAACCCGTTCGTGCACCGCCGCAGCAGGCGTCTCAACCATTCTCCCCGGCGATTCCGGGCCAGATTTCCAGCGGGGATGTCGATACGAGGGATGATGAGCCCCGGACGTCGATTGGGCGCTTATTACAGACCCACGTCAAAAGTCTGAATCCACCTACGCTATTTCAGCGCGTCCGCGCGACGCGACCGTGACACTACCTTTTTCCTTTTTTACTACTACTACTACTACTATGTCTTAAAAACGTTTATCTTCTAGGAAACTATACTTCGAGCGTCCGGCTAACTCGGAGCTTAGTCCCGAATATCGTACGGCTATTATTACGTTTATAGACGCGGGTTAAAGTTAACGCGATGTCGCGGCGGCTCTAAGTATATCTCGAGGGGTAGTATAGGCCGTACTTCGACGGTATATATCTTATATATCCTTAAAGACCTAGCCTCGATCCGGACGTCGGAAGATACTATCGAAAAAGGAGATTCGGTCTATTAAGTGTATATTAGTTAAGGACCCTCGTATTACCTATTATTAGCTCATTTAGAAGATAACTACCCCTACGTCTATTAGGACTATAGGACGAGCCTTTCGCGAGCTACGCTTTAGGAAATAGAAGTATATAAACCGGATCCCCCTGTCTACGGCTATGGCTAAAGACCGGCTATTAGCTACGCGTAACTAGATCGCGAACGAGTATAAATTCGTCGAGGTATATCGGTTGTCCTATAGGATATTAGATACTAATTTCCAGGCTATATATTCCGATAAATATAGCCTTTAGAATTCTACCTTTAACCCTACCTACTAGGTATAGTATATACCCTCGTAGAAGTACGATAGGGACTTTATTAACCTACTTAACTATATTAAGGTAAATATCACTATTATAGTATAGGCTGTTATTTAGCGGACGGGTAGGATAGAGTTAGTCTTCCTATAGAGAGACCCGACTAGTAAGCGGAACGGATATATATCTAGGTCCTATATATAGGCTCTATAGGAAGGTCTAGTTCCTATCTATAACGGGATACGTTATTTTTAGTAGGATAATATATCTATCTATATATTAGAGGAGTTAATAACCTGGCTCCTCGAGAGCGTTATTAGTGTTATAGACTGGCCTACGTATTCCCTTAATCTAAACCTAATTAAGCCGGTCTAGGGAGTTCTAAAGAGAATAATATATTTTATATATCTAGACCTTATGACTCTAAAGAAAAACGTCCTTAATACTGAGTATATAAAGGAGTATTTACGGTCGGCGTGGTAGGCTATCCCGTAGACTACTATCTTACGGCTGATTACTATACTACCTAACCGCTAGCGTGTATATCGTCGTGTAAGGGGCTAGTATATAAAATATTAAACGGCTGAAAAGGGGCTTTCTTTTGATACTAAAATAAAGAGCGTCCGACTTTTTCTTTAATTTTAATATACTGTCGAAAATAGGGGTGGTATTACTAGTATAGTGTATTTAGGTGGGTAGATTTAGACTTTTGATGATACGCTGTACCGATACTATGCGTCGCTATAGCTCCCGCGCCCGACAACGCGACACTGACCTCAGACTCGTCTCTTGCTGGCCAGAATGGTATCTCGCTTGGTGTACCTTCTGACTTGTTTCCGATTCTGAGTTTACTTTCTGGACTTTCCGGGTTATATGTTATATTCAGGAAGAAGCCGCCGAAACTCGGTCATGCCACTCACACCGATACTAGCTTATCACCGACTGCGGCGCCGTTCTCGATAAGAGGCTAACGGGAGCGTTCGGCCAGCCAGCTCCGATGTTCACTTAGCCAGTACGATAAAGCACTTTCATCCCCCATTGACCTCCCAAGAGGCCCCCTCCGCGACCCCCAAACTACGCAGGATGTCCTCCCTTGCGGCGGCGGCGCCAGCCCTCGTAGTCGAGGCGCCAAAGATCCCGCGACACCCGCCGGACGGCGGAGCAACAACTTGCTCTTACAACCCATGTCCTAGTCGACGCGGCGTTCGGACCCTGACTAAAGCCGCCTCCAGCCACGTAACGCACGTTTACGCCCCCGATAAGCCCCTCCTGACTACTATGAAGCTAGTGACTCTTGCTCAGACGGTGTCAGCGGTAACGATGAGAACTATATATCCGAATCAGCCGATACCGAGGGAGAAGAGGACGACCGTACAGCGGAGACGTATGGACCGGCACTGAAACGTCATCGTACTCTGCCTTCTTCTAAGACGGTAGGCGCCGCACGGGGTCCTTCGCGACCGCGACCTTCATGGTCGTCGACGAGGATCACCAGCGGTCGCAGAGCCCAGACCCGTGGTATAATCAGCCCTCCAACCTCATGCGAGCCATCAGAACCCGGCTTGGGTGAAGAGGGTCTAGTCACTACGTTTGAGGAATGGCTATTGGACCGGGTGATCTTGAAGCGTGTCGTGGATGATGGTGTGGCTACATTTCAGCTCTAGTTCTCATGGGACCTCTGTACTAAGACCGGGGCCCACGAGAAGGCGCTAAAGACCCGACGGGCGCTCCCTTCGGAGAAACGCGGCCTATTCACTGATGAAGAAGATGCGCTTATAATCGAGCTAAAGGAGGAACGAGGAATCCTATGGAAGGAGATATATAGAGAGTTTACCGTATCGTACCCCGGGCGTAGTGTGGGAGCCCTCTAGGTGCGTTACTGTACTAAGCTGAAGGACAGGTAGATATAGACCCTCGGCGTACATGAAATTTAGATCGCCGGCCGCCCGGTTGCCTAGTTGCCCTCTTCTTTCTTGTTGTGCTATCCCTTATGGAGAGCCCCGTGCCTTGGTTATTCGCCGCTCCTCCTCGAAATGCCGTAACTGGTTCTCTGCGGTGCTGAAGACCGTAGTATTATTATTGAAGTTACTAATAAATGGTGACGTAACTATCTTGTAATTGCCCGGATAGTGTTTCGCTTCTTCATGCCTACGTACTCGCCGATCTTCGACCTCCGTCCGTGATACTAGTTGGCCGTCTGTATCTAGATTTCTTTGGTTCCTATTTATAGTATAGGCCGAATTGAGTGTCCGGTCTGATAATAATGAAGAAACATTTCTTGATGACCTGGGTGGGCTCGTATAGTGTGTCATCCCCCAAGAGATGTCCAGAAGTCGACTACGGAATAGGCAGACACCGTAAATGTGGGGCTTACGATACTATAAGGCACCTTCGAGGAACTAGTCCTTCGAATGATGACTATTAGAAGTCTACTATGAGTCTATATGGTTTAACGGCCATCTTGCAGGTCATCCACGTTTTTTTTTTCGTCCTGATGTAGGTATTTTCTAGTAGATGAGCCTACTTGGCGGCTTCTGGCCGCATCCAAGCAAGTATTACTTCTGACACGATCCTCGACGGATGACCTGGTGATATGAATATTACCTTCACCGCTACTACATGCTTCAGCATCTCGACCGCCTCCTTAATCTGGCCGTTAGCTTGATATGCTCTTGCGAGCTCGTGCTGCGATGCTAGTCGAGAAGGGTGAACCAGCGTTGACTCCCGCACCGCCACTACGTGCTCCAGCACTTCGACCGCCTCCCTAATACGCCCCTCGGTCTCTAGACACCGACCCGCCCAACACCTTAGCTCGCTCTTATCTTCACCCCAATCCGCCTCTACCTATCGGCCTGGATCGCCCGGAGTATATGCGGCATATACTCTCGCCACGTTGCACGCTGATTCTAGTCATCCGTATCGAAAACACGTACTAAATGAACTAGTGCCGCTGCTTGCCCATCCAACCAGCCCTGCGTCGCTAGATGCACTAGGCTGTGTATGTCGAAGATCTGCTCGTCCTCCCGCTCCTGCAAGAAGGCGTATCCTTTTAGCGTCCCGACCGTATGTACGAGCTCCACTACGCTGTCGTCCGCGACGGCCAGCGCTACGTCTATTAACCGCGTCGTAACAAAAGTCGCCCACGCGCGCTCGTCGGAAGGTGGCGACGAAGGCCAGACAGTTCCTAAGATCGTATGCCTGTCGTCGGTATTGTCGATAATTAGAAGCTAGTTGCTAGATCGTGCTGACTCGAGATATCGTCGTAGTAGCTCCTTCGGATCCTCCTTGTCGGGTCCTGGCGCATGCCTGATCAAAGGGCGTTCTCTAGGTTCTAGTCGTCAATCGGAGACGTCTCGTTGTAATAGGGTGCCCCCGCCTTGAGATCTGGTGTCAGGCAGTAAAAGAAGACTTACTATAAACGGGTTGATAAGGAACTATGGGCGCCTGGAGGGCCGGGCGGAAGATGCATCTAGATATCCTGCCTCGGAATATCAGGAAGGAGAAAAACGCTTATGATTGGTATAAAGCTGGAAAAACGCGACTGGTATCAAGCTGTTTACTAGTGGCCAGAGGTATCGAAAGCATGCTCCAGCAGATCCCCCATAAATGCCAGTCTGTCCCTCTTGTCGTCCACGACGCGGGCGTACTCGAGTAGTAATCGCCACATATACAGCCTCATGTCCTCCCGGCGCAGGACCGACTCGGCCTACGCCTTACCCTCCTCGGCGATACGCTAGGCCTTAGCGTCGTGGCCGTGCAGGAAGTAATCCATGACCCCGTAGATATCTATATATAAGTTATCAACTAGTATAAAGTGCACCCAGGGGAAGAGCCGCGTGTCGTGCCACTCAGTATAGATAGTCGACTTAAGGACTATACTAGTAGAAAGTAGAAAGGTATGGTAGCGGCCGCTAAAGGTCTGGCCGTCGACGTCGGGGAGGTACTTATACGTATACTACTCCTTTATAGACACCTTATCGGCAACAGAGAAATCGGGGCGGGCCTAGTAACAGTTCTTAAGGCGACGGTAGCCGTGCTACTAGTAATGTTCCTAGTCTAGGGGGTCGTAGAGAATATCGGTAAAGCCAACGTTCGACCAGCTCGAAACCCACTCACCCAGGTTACCCTACTTTTATACAGCTAGTTTATACTTCTCCTGCAAGGGGAGCTCGAAGGTCTTTACTGGGTTACTAACCTCGATAGCGGTAACGGTAGTAGCATTAAGTATCTATATAAAGCGGAAGCGATAAATATGCCACTAGTTATACGGCTTGTTATACGCGCCCGACGACGATCCGCGCTAGACTATACGGTCCTTCTTATCCGCCTAGGGGTTACCTCGCGAGCGGCCGCCGCTATACTAGATACGGTCGTCGTTAAGGTAGACGGCGCCGGGGATAAGTATCTCGTTATTAATCGTAAGCTTATACTCGCCGAATATAGGGAGGTATTCGGTAGTAACGGCTATACTGACGGGCTTAGTAAAGGTACCGTATATCGATCGAAGGTACGGCTGTTACAGGCTGGCCACCAGCCTTAGGTAAGCCCCGGCTAATTCTCGGAGCCGGAGCTGGACTGTGCGTGGTCACACGGGATCCTCCTATAAGAGTCGCTACTCCTACGTAACGAACTCACGCCTACTTCCTCTTCTCCCCTTATCGAAGATAGATAATTCTACGGCATCCTTTCCGAGCTCCTCGACGGGACTAGCCGTTAACAACGGCTACTAGCACACGTCCTGCGAGGCGGTAAAGTTCTTAACGTAGCCGTAGAATATATATAGTATAGTCTAATAGGGGAAGCTAGCGGGCTCCGTCAACTAGTCTATCGCCTTTATGTCGCGCGACGGGCTACCGGGAGGATATACCGGGGCGATAAAGTCCTATATCTTAGTAACCTGATTACGAACCCAGTTAGGCTCGTATCGCTAAGTACCCTTAACATCTTATAACCCGCTATATTAAGGTACGGCCTCGCTTACAGGGAAGAGGGACCGCTTTTTAATCTCTATCACGACGTATTCGTTAACTTTTTCCTAGGGCACTATAATACGCGACTCGTCGAGGACATTAACGGCTATATTAAGGTCGGGTAGGTGCTTCGAGATCTCCTTAACGAGCTACGCCCACTACCGGACCCTGTACGGCGGTTCCCCCTCTTTAGAATCTATAGTGACCTTACCGCCGCGAACACGAATGAGAAAGGGCTGCTTGTACGACTTATGACGCATTTCGGCTAGGTCGAGGGCCTAAAGGGGGTTAAGGTCGTAGTAGATACGGTCGAAGAACTCCTCGATGATAATAGTGTTAGACTTTCGGGCGGCGGCGAACTAGCTATCGAAGCCGGGAGGAGGGTGTCGGCCGCGTCGCTCACGGTATCGAGCTACGGTCTGCTCGAGAGTCGTCGTGTAGTCTTCTAGTAGCTTCTTGAAATAGGCGCGCGCATCGCGGATCAGGGTGCTGACAGGGTGGCTGTCGAGGCGGGCGTCGCCGGCGCTATTACTGTAGAAATGCTGGCTGATACCGACGGGCCCTAGCGGCGGGGCCCTACGTCGGTCGGAGAGGATGAAGAGGCTGCCGAGGAAGACAATCATAATGATTGTTGCTGGTAGTGCGAGCCGCGGGCTCGAGAGTGTGTAGAGGCGGACTATGGGCGGTCTGTGGTTAAGGACGCCGAGTGATAATATTAGATTCATGAGCTGGTCAATGGTAGTATAGAGACGTATTGATAAGTCACGTGGAGTACCGCTAATTTGGGGCTCAACCCGTCCACCCCGCTTCCACGTTTTTATTTGGGGGTGACCGCCCCAGAGGCGTTAACCAAGGAGCCAGAGACCTCCTCAATTTATACCGTCGCTATCACCTGGCTTGCACGCCGGCCATTATGTCATCCATGGCCATACGACTAACAAAACTCTGGCAATAGTAGAATTGGGAAGATGATTGCTAGCCTCGCTAACTAGATAAGGCCGCTTGAGCGGTGAGGAACTGACTTTGTTACATACTAAGAGTCGTGTTGCTATCTGTTCCCCCTAGTTCTCTTTTTAATATCTATCTGTGTCCCGCCTAACAATCACGTTCTAATTTATTTTATGGAAAACCTGACCAGAAACTATTAGATACGCATGTGTGCAAATGTCATATGTAGTATGCGTTCTGGTGTTGGGTGTATTATGTATTATTATTATTCTCCTCTCTACCCCTCCTTCGTGGCTTCTAGCTACTAGAAGGGATCTTGACTTGTCTCCACGTCACGTATTGTCTCACGTGTTATTGTTAGATAAGCAGGTATGCTGTATGAGATAGATCTACTTTAGCACGTGAGATAGTACGTGACGTAGAGATAAGTTAAGCGCTCTTCTAGTGGCTGGAAGCCAGGAGAGAGAGATAGAAATAATAAGACAACATAATACACCCAACACCAGAACGCATACTATATATAACATTTACACACATACGTATCTAATAATTAAGAGTCTCATTTGCCCGACCGACCGATCGATCAACCAACCCAGAATGTCCACGAAGACCGACGAAGCGACAAAACTCCGACTCGCGGTTCCTCACGACTAGGACGCGTGGAACAGGGAGTTCCAACGACTAGCGATTGAGTCGCTGATCTGGGAAAAGATCGATCCCGTAGAGGAACAGCCTAAACCGTTTCTCAAGAAGCCTATCGCACCGAACCCTGCAAACCATACGGCGCAGATATCAGGCGTGGGCACAAGATCATCATCAATTACCGTCGCTAACTCTCCTGGGGAACAGAACCGGCAGTTTTCAAACGTCTGGAACTTCTATACCGACCAGAGAAGAGACTATACCGAAGAGGCGCAGGCCATCAAGGACATCAAGGCCTAGGTCACCAAAACAGTTACAAGCCATCTATATGAGGATTCTTACGATCCGACCAAGGACCTCCGGACGTGGTACAAGCGTCTCAAGGACCACTACGCGATAGGGCAGATCTCTCTAGTACACCACATCAGAGCCCAATATCAAGAGGCAGTCAAACCCCTCATCAGGCCTCCGAATGACTACGACGTTTGGATCAATACCTGGCAACAAGTGGTCAGCAAGGCCAGTCGCCAGAGGATGGCCGAGGCGGAAGACTCTTCTTTCTAGTTCTCAGACTTTATCAAAGTGGTCGAACCGCAGTTTCCACAGTGGGCTACCTACTATCGGAATACCAACCAGACGAAGGCCTAGAACAAGGAGATCTCGCACGCGCTGCTAGCCAACGATTTCAGACAGGAGATCCAGTCGACGCTACTAAAGGGCAAGGCGGTAATATCGAAGGGAGCTTTTGGCCCCTCGTATATAATGTCTCCTTCAGGGCGCGGCATAGACGATCGAACTAAGGCTGAAGAAGGGGACGCCCGACCGGCCGGCCGCTCTGAATCGAAGGCCCCGCGTAAGAGACCCTTGGGGTGCCAGGCCTGCCAGATGTAAGGACATCAGATCACAGACTGTTACTATATCTACCTAGACAGAGCTTTTAAGCGCTAGAAGCCCCGCGAGGAAGTCTAGGATCGGGTCGATTAAGCCCTTTAAGACCTAGAGATCTAGGAACTACTTCGACCGAGCATCAAGAGAAGCCGTATAATAAGCTTTATACTACTTAGGGCGATACCCTCGCGGTCAGTATTATTAAGTAACTCTCTATAAGTACTAAATTAACCGCGAGAGGACTAACTCCCTGGCCGTTACGGAACGAACCAGCCTCGAGTGAGCGACTATCTAGCCTACTTTAGTATCAACCGAATACCTCGAGCTAGTTTCGGCGTTTACGAATACCTACTTAAGAACTTAGTTATCCTCGACTTAGGTGCCTCCCTATACGTCTTTAACGAGATATCTCGGTTTAATAACTTTAAGGTGACTAGCAAGGAGTTCCTATACGCTAGCGAATAATAAGTCTAGATCTAGGGATATAGCAACGTCGATATTAAAGTTAAGGGACTAAATAAGAGCTATAGCCTGATTATACTTCGAGAAGTAGCGTTTTATAAGAACTTTGCTTATAATATTGTTTCGTACTATAAACTCCGTTAATAGGGACTCTATTAGGACTCTAGACTAGGCTATAACTACCTACGCTAAGCGGTAGATAACTATATTATCGCCGTTCTTATCGATAGATACGATTAATATATCCTCGAGGACATCCCGTACGAGATTACCCGCTATATATTTTTCACGAGGAGGAATAGGTTTAATAGCTATACTAAGCGTCTAGTATAGAAGGTAATAGCGGACCTCTAGTACTAGCGTCTCGGTCACTTAGGACCCCGAGCCCTAGAATATCTCGTTTATTAAATAACCGGCGTTAAGATTAAAGGTCTGACGACTATAGAATACGACGACTATACTATCTTAAAGGCGAAACGATAGATCTAACGGGCCTTAAGATACTAGGATCGCCTAATCGCCCTAGGGTAGAGACTAGCGATTAATTTCTATAACTAGGTTCTAGATTAAGTCGGGACTAGATTAGTTATACTAGTTACCGATAGGGTATTAGGATTTACCTAGGACTACTACTTTACTAACCGTACGATAGATTCTATTATTACCGCCCTAGCCTATCTACTTAAGTATCTTAAAGTCTATCATCTAAGCCTATAGCTAAAGATAGTCGAGTATGACTAAGAGCTCGTTTCCTAGAAGCCCGTAGTCTATTAATTCTTATAGTCTAAGGGACTTATCGTTAAGCCCTCGTTACTAAATACCTAAGAGTTAAATAGTGGTACCGAGCGCTTAGGGGGTATAGTTAAGACAAAGGTAAGAGTTATAAGAAATAAGCTACTAATCTAACTTTAAAAGGATATTAACGGAGCGGTAATATACTTATTTAACTAAACTCCGAGATAATAGAATAACTAGAAGACGCCGTATAAGTTACTCTATAGTTACTAGCCTAGCTAAGGATATCTCCGAGCCTACGCTTATAAGGTATTTACGATAACTATAGACGCTTAGCTTAAGAGGTAGTATCTTTATCGCCTCGACCTAAAGGCCTAGATAGGATACCTAGTTAGGTACTCGTTAACTAATATATACCGAGTCTAGGTTCCTACCCTAAATAAGGTTATTACTACGCGAGACGTGACGTTTAATAAATAAGAGTTATTTAAAGGGACTCTCTAAGAGCTAAGGGTTAACGTGTGTTAGGCTAATCTAGAAGAAATTACTTAGAGCCTAAAGGCGATCACCTTTAAGGATACTTAAGAAGAGCCCCTACCCTAAGTTAATTATCTCTAAGATAACAAGGTAAACCCTCTAGGATCTCTAATAGTAGACGAAGATCTACCGTCCTAGCTAAACGATAAAGAACCTATTAGTAATAACCTGCCGCGTAGGGAGTATACTACTACTCGATTTATAGTCGACTAGTTAAGGGCTGAGACGGATCTAGTCCTTATTATAGAACTAAGAATAGAAGGATCGAGAGAAGACTACTACTTAATACCTCCCGAGACCCCTCCGGTATGTTTATTAACTATAATAATTATAGGATAGACGGTTAGACCGGATATCTTTATATACGTGACCGACCCGGACTAATATAAGGTCTGGCAGGCAGCCTTTAACGTTAGACCCCTTCGTACCTAAGCGATCGAGGGTAGATCCTATATCCCGAGTAGAAATTAGATACCTAAGACCTATTAGAGTTAACTACTAGACCCTCCGAAATCCTATTATTAGCTAAAGAGCTACCCGTTAGGCCTTTAGTTTAAATAAGCCGAGCGAGACTATCTATAGAGTTATAAAGATATAGGATCCTAGACCGAAGTTAAAAGACCTTTAAGGTCGGTCTAGGTCCTAGGCTATATATAGGTATACGTATATAAGCTTAATAAGGACGGCTTCCTTAAGGGGTATAAGGTAAGGCTAGTAGTCCGAGGGGATTAATAACGCGAAGCTTAA
>JAGSXJ010000066.1:0-13664 GCA_020726575.1 Plectosphaerella plurivora | reverse complement strand
TATACGCTACGAAGATCTATAATATGGTTTAAATAATAAAGAGAGTCTTAGTAAATAATTAATATATAAGCATAAAGCCCTTTCTATATTTATAATAAGGTTTTAAGGCCTTTTTATAAGAGTTTATCGAATAATATAATAGCTTATAATAATATTAACTACTTAGAGATTTACTTCTACTTAATTAATTAAAAAGGCTTACTATATAATTTTATAAATAAATAATATATAATATATATTTTTCTTATATACTCTAGAGTAGTATATTACCTTAGCCCCTACTAAGGAATAAATACTATAATAAGCGTTATAATCTATAAGTAGTACGGGCTTAATTAATAAATAGAAATTAATTATTAATTATTAATAATAATAGAGGAAAACCTTACTATCTATCTAGAACGGCGTTACTACTAGGACGTAGAACGGCCTTACTACTAGGACGTAGTCTCCCTACCTATCTAACTAGTAGGAAAGGCCGGGTAGATAGGAAGTAGATATATACTACGGGTCCTCGCCCGGTCCCGATAGTAGTCACCACGGCTTAAGTCTCGATCATAATGCCCCCTAGTATTGACCCTGCGATTACTATCGCCCTGGGCTTACATGCCCGTGGTGCTAGAATCGCCCCCCACGGCGGGTCTGGCTTCTCGTCTACATTCAAACTCTCGGCTATAAGAGATGGCGACCCAGTCTATTACTTTATCAAGACTGGCACGGGAAAGGAGGCTGAAATAATGTTCAGGGGTATGCCCGCCGATGCCCTCAACTATCCATGAGCCAGGTCTGACACGAATACTCGCAGGCGAGCACGAATCGTTGAACGCTTTGAACCGAGTGATCCCTGGCTTCTGTCCTAGATCCTATGCCCATGGTGTATTTGCGGAGGATGCGAACCGGTTCTTCCTGGTGACGGACTTTTTGGACCTTGGTACTTCCGTGGCCGACGGTTCCAGTGTCTCTCTCGCTAGAAAGCTTGCCAAACTGCACACGACGCCTGCCCCAGTTTCTGATGGCTTCGACTCGCCCATGTTTGGCTTCCCGGTCACCACGTGTTGCGGCGCCACGCCTCAAGACAACACCTGGAATGCGTCATGGGCGGACTTTTACGCTGAGAAGCGGCTGCGTTCCATCTGCCGTGCGGGCATCAAGTCCAACGGCGCAGACAGAGAGCTCGAGGCTGCGGTGGACAAGGTCGCTTCCAGTGTGGTCCCACGACTGATTGGGCCCCAGACGATGCAGAGTATCCAGCCTGTACTTATCCACGGCGACCTTTGGAGCGGTAATCACGGCCGAGGGCAAGTGGCGGGGCAAGGCGGTTCCGAGGAGATTGTGTTCGATCCCAGCGCAGTGTACGGACATTCCGAGTACGAGCTGGGGATCATGCATATGTTTGGCGGGTTCGGGGCGGCTTTTATGAAGGAATACGACAGGCTGGTGCCGCCGTGCGAGCCGGTGGCAGAAAGGGGGGATCGCATCGCGCTCTACGAGCTGTAGGTTTAAGTTCTTTGGGCACTTTATGCGGCACGGGTTCACGGGCAAGCAAGCTGACTTACCATGATAGTTACCATCACTTGAACCACTGGACGATGTTTGGGGGAGGATATCGATCGGGCGCCATGGGCATCATGAAGAAGCTGACACAGAAGTACGGGTGAGGGGCAACGCAGCGATATTGAATACGGCTGCGAAGTGACCTAGACACCGGAGTGCCCTCTAAATTGAGTTGGCGCCTTGTGCCTGTGTAGATCCACCCGGTCCGGCTGTGTCTGGGATGTGCAAGGCTGTCGACCTTATTTCGACCCTTTGGAGGAGAATGCTGTTTTAAGTAAAGACCCTCTGCATATAGCTAGATATGATATGTCTCGGATTCGCTGTGAAGAAGAATGACGCCCGCCCTGAGTGATTGCCGATCTTGCAAGAATCGTAACTGAATCTTCCTATCCGTCAGCTGGAAGATGCCTGAAAAGTGATTCGGAGGTGACTCGGAGGCCCCGCCGACAGGACTTGCACATGCCTGCAATGTGTCCGTCTACCAGTCCGTCCATCGCCCAAAAACACGTCCCAGCATCATACCGCTTGACCCCATTGAAGTCCGATGTCGGGCCTGTGCATCGTTGCTCCGTCCGTCGTCGTTTTAGCCAATTGACAGGCTGACCTGAATTGGCCTGTTCCGTCCAGTTCCCCCAGCTTTCCACTGGCACGACGGCCTGACGCCAGGACGAGACCCGTTCGACCGGCCCAGATTCGCCCCAATCAGCCGTTAGTAACGGCTTCTCAAGCGGGCTCGAGCCCATTCCCCAGCCTGGGGCCCCCGGACAGCGACTTGAACAACCCCGCGACAACCCCCATCGTGGCGCCACAGCGAGCTGCCTAGGCCTAGGCCGCATTGCCAAGACACTGATCCGTCTGGGGAAGGTGGTGGGCACCTCAGGCCTTGGGTCGTCCTCGCCCCCTCATTCTTTGTCGCTGTCTGTGTGGGAGAGAAAACCCCCGTTGACCCGTGGCCTGGCCGTCCATGTCTCCGGATGACCCTCGAGGCGTGCATGTTAGTGAGGGGGACCTCACAGCGTCTCCCTCGTCCGTGCCGGGGCAGCGGCCAGGGACAGTTCGTCACTCTGTCTTGCTCTGGCTTCCGACCACATGGAGGCACTCGTTGTCGGGCGGACGAGCGGCGTGGTGTCCGTGTCCGTGTCCGTCCGTCTGTCTCTGGACAACTCGGGGGTATTCGATGATGAAGTTGACGAGAAGGAGGACGAGTGTGACACAGGGGGTCTCTGGGAGAAGACTGGCGAGGGGTCGTAGACGGGAGTGTTTTGCCAGCACGATGTGCAAGGACACATGACGTTCCTGGTTGCTGGTGGGGGAGCGGTGCAGTGGCGTGTCCACCAGGAATCTTGCTTCTCAACCGGCTTGGGCATGATGATACCGGAGTGCGTGGGTGGTGGTGAGGCAGAGAGGTCGAGCTGGAAGGGAGAGAGAAGTGAAGCAAGTAGTTGACAACTTGGATAGGCAACACAGTATGGTGTAGACTCAGCTTGAGGGGGGTTTGCCGGGAGGAGGGGAGGGGGCCGAGGACCTTATATACCCTCGCCATCAGAAGCTTGCCATACCACTAGGTCCTGGCACTGGCACTCTGGTACGATGGCCACTGACTGACTCTAGGCTTGAGGCATCAAGGCCTGGCTAGCTCCATCCGCCTGGCAGGACCCCTGTCTTCCTTTCCCGCCTTACCGCACACCCTTCGTCTCTTCTCTTGCGCGAACAAATATCACCACCATGCACGACAATTGCCCGCCCCCTCCTCGCCCAACATTAGGGGTAGCGCCTCTTGGCACCCAGTTCAGCCGGTCAGCCTACCAGAGCCAACATCTACAGGGAAACGTGACCCCAAGTCCAACGTGTCTCCTGGTGACCATATCGGCGCGAAGTAAAAGACGTTGACCTCGCATCGAGGTTCGGTCAGTGTGCAAGTGGTGCGTACCCCCCTAGGCTCTCCACCTTTTTTTTTCTTGTCTGCCGGCCCCCAGCTCGGAGATGGCTCGCGTTCTCACGGGAATAGCGCCATCGCGACAACTGAGCGCTGTGGCTCCTTCGTCGACCCGCACCGCAAACCTCACCCTGTGGGACCTCGCCTCATCGCCGCCAGACGTCGTGTCGTCCCTTCCTCGGGATGATGCGTCATCGTGTTCGTTGCTGCATGTTGATGGGGGCCACTGGCGAGGCGAGGTCTCGGAGGTTTTGTCGATAATCTGAGTGTAGTCATGTGCCTCTCCGAAAGCCGAGTCAATCGCCGTCGCGGCGACCATCCGGGATCCGGGATCCGGGCTCCTGGAAGCGTAACGGGCCAAACTTCGGCCTGGCTACGAGCAAAATGATGAGACAGGAGTCGAGGAGCAACCCTGAGGAATCAAACCTCGGGATTTCAAGGAAGACATCATCCTATAAATCACCTTGCTCGTCCTCCTCAACCCTGCCGCCGCCTCAATTGCCCAAGAGTATCCACCCTGGTCGGGTGTAAGAGCCGCATCTCCCTCCCTACATCCCGGCCGAGAAGTGGCCCCCTCTCATATATGACACAACCAACTTGATTATTCCCGTGTCTCCCGCCCCGTCGTTCAAGCATTTTGAGCCTCAACCCGTGGAGCATTCCCATAACGTCCCTGCTCAACCCCCGCCGCCCCTTCATCCGGCTTCGACCATAACCGAGCCTCGCCCGCTGGCTGGTCTATGCACAGCCGGTCCTGGTGGCCTGATTATGTCTCTGTCATGAAAAGAGCTGTCGATAGCAAGGATGATTCTACCGGCATGGCCCGCTGTTCAAAGACTTTGTTGATTTCCTCCCTTTCGTCGCTGTCAAGCCGTCCAAGTGGCCAACTAGGGGGGGGGTTCTTTGTCTCCGGGCCCTTCCAACCCGACACCTTCTCTTTTGTTCATCTTATAAGATCTGAGTCTCCACCAGTCCTCATGTCTCTAAAGTTGTGGACGCCTGGTCTTTAGCAAGTGCTGGCTCTGTGGGTTGAGAGGAGAAACATGCTTTGTACCATCCTGCTCCAGATGCCTCCATCACCACCTTCAATGATGCCAGTTGACCGGCCCTGCTTTGGTGCTGGGACACTCAACCCACAAGAGACACTGAAGAAGTTTAGAGAGGGATGGAGGTCTGTTTTGACCCCTAGCCTCCAAGGCACATATCAAGAGCCCAAGGCGCTTGAGGGTTTTCGCTGGCTGAACCCCCTTCTCCACTCCACGTCGCTGTACCAACACAACATCGGCATCTCTTCAAGCCATCACGACTATCTGCTGCTCTCTTTCAGTACCACAGCCTCCATTTAACAGCAAATCCAAACCAAAATCCGCACACCCCACCGAAGCAACGGGAAACCATGGCCTACCTCTCGCCATTCTACACTCCTCACTTCAGCCGCGATCTTTCGGACGTTCCTCCACCACTACATGACGCCAACGCCTTCATCATGCCCGAGCGTCTCTACCACCCTCATCGCATAACCACTTCCAACACGTGGAGCATCCTCACCGATTCGCCCCCAACCGTCACCCCGGAGCAGCGTACCGAGCAGGCCTACCGCAGCTTCCAGTCGGACTGCTACTCCGCCGCTCCCGGTACCCCCACACCCAACCACTTCCCAGCCCACAAGGAAGCAGAGTGGTGGCCGCCCCGACTCCGAAGGGGCCACAGGGACAGAAGTCAAGTCGCCCTTGTTCTCGGATGGCTCTGCCTTTTCCTCCTCGCCGCCATGGCATTCGCCATTTGCTGGGTCGTCGGCTACCAGACAGCGCAAGGATGGGTCTTCAGCCACCTCGCAAGTGCCGCCCACTGGGCCCTGGAAGCTTTGAAAAAGGCATTTCGCAAGGCCTGGAGCGCCGTTCGATTCGGTTTGCGCAGACTCTCCTCCATCTCCAAGACTGCCATGGCTTGGCTACAGGAATTCTTCCGCTATGTGGCCCCACGGGCCCGGATCTCGTCAAGACACTTGCGAACCGAGCATACGGTTTTACCGGGCTGGGTTGGGCTGGATGCGCAGTGTCAGCCTTCGAGTTTACCAGGCGTTGCCTCGCTGCGAGCCCTCGCCCCTTAGGCTGCTGTCGGCCTGCATGGTGTTTATGCTGCTGCTCACGCTGCAGCAGAAGCCGGCAGGTGACGCTGGCCCAGTGTACGTACTTGTCAGCCGCTTTCAAAGCCATGGTTCGGGACCGTGGCCGCTGTCTGATCGACTGTGAGGTTGGCCTTGCTGCATTGACTTCGACGCAACTTCAACTATGGGAAGGGGCATGTGGCTCTGTGCTGCGAGGAGTCAGAGCCGCGGGTCACAAGGGACTGTGACTATGATCACGTTGTCAGGATGGACCTGGCCAGGGTGTGAACGATGAAATTTCGATTTGCCATTCGTCGGACCAATACTTGAGAGAGTCGGCCGCCAACGATGGATGATGATGCTATGACACAATTTGCCCCATCTCTATAAAAGCGCGGCCGGCGCCTCTCCTTTCCCTATCGCACAATTCATGAGGAACCTGCCGCCAAATTAATACACCGAGTGTGTCAAGCCAGCTTTGAAAAGACGCGCTGGAAGGTCTTTAGATACCAAGGGTGAACTCGACGCCGACGTCAATGTCACGCGCTACGGGAGTTAGCAGTGTACGTCAGAAAATGGAAATAGGGCAACTCACCCATCTTGACAACCCTGGAGAGCTGGACGGCCCTCTCGGCGGCGGTCTGGAGCTCGTCGATGGAGAAGATCTTCATGCCCGACTCGTTGATGATCTGGTGGGCGGCCTCCATGTTGGTGCCCTGCAGACGGGCAATGATGGGGATCTTGAGGTCAAGGGCCTTGACGGTCTGGATCAGGCCGTTGGCAATGTGGTCGCAGCGGACGATACCGCCAAAGATGTTGACGAAGATGGCCGACACCTTGGGGTCGCTCGTGATGAGCTCAAAGGCCTCCTTGATGGCAGCAGGGGTGGCGCCGCCACCGACGTCGAGGAAGTTGGCGGGCGCGCCGCCGTTGAGCTTGATGATGTCCATGGTGGCCATGGCCAGGCCGGCACCGTTGACGAGGCAACCAATGTCACCGTCGAGCTTGATGAAGTTCAAGCCCGACTTGGCGGCACGAACCTCGTCGGCATCCTCCTGGGTGGTGTCGCGCCACTCAAAAACCTCCTTCTGGCGGAAGTCGGCGTTGTCGTCAAAGCCGAACTTGGCGTCCATGCACAGGACCTGGTGGTCCGAGGTCTCGGACAGGGGGTTGATCTCAATCTGGGTCGAGTCCTTCTCCTGGAAGATCTTGTACAGCTTCTGGATGGTGTCCTTGGCCTCCTCGATGCACTGCTCGCTGAAGCCGAGCTTGGTGGCAATGTCGCGGCCAATGTCGTCGGTGACGCCCTTGTGGATGTCGATGTAGGTGGTGGTGATGGCCTCGGGGTTCTCCTTGGCGACCGTCTCAATGTCCATGCCGCCCTGCGACGAGGACACGATGACGGGACCCTGCGAGGCACGGTCCATCAGGATGGCGAGGTAGAACTCGCGGCGGGCAAACTTGCGCTCGCAAATGTACACGGAGCTGCACAGGCGGCCGGTGGCGCCCGTCTGCTTGGTGATGAGGTTGTGGCCGATCATCTGTTCAGCGAACATCTCGGCCTCGTGAGCCGAGTAGATGACGCGAACACCGCCCTTGAGGCCGTTGTCGAAGGTGCCCTTGCCGCGGCCACCGGCGAGAACCTGGGCCTTGATGACCATGTCCTCACCACCGAGCTGGTTGGCAATCTCCTTGGCCTCGGCAGCGCTCGTCGCGTTGGAGCCCTTGGGGACGCCGACGCCATACTGCAGGGTAGCAGTGTTAGATGTACATGTTCGGACATGGCAGGCCAATCTTGCCGTTCAGGGGGTACAAAATGGAGGCTGCATACCTCGCGCAGGAGCTCGGCGGAGCGCCACTCGTGGATGCTCAGGTTTCTCCGTTGCTGGGCAAAACCGGGCAGTCTGGCGGCGGGGGAGGTTGTGAACTGTTTGACGATGCAATGTCAGCCAGAGTTGAGGGAAGACGAAAATGTCATGACGGCGTTTCCTGTAGGGAACACAGGGGGTGCCGACCGCGGCAGATTTCTTCCTGCTCACCTTGGAAGGGTTGAGGGCCGAAGCCACAGCGCGGTTGCGACCGAGCTTGAACATGATGGCAGAAGATATGCGCTCGCGCGATTGATAGGGAGCGGCAGGAGTGGAGAGGGTTCTGGTCCGACAAAAGAGACGAAGAGGAATTGTGACGATGTATCGTGAAGCTATCAATGATCCTGGCTCTACAACACGGAAGATCACAATTGGCTAGCTTCCCGTTGGTTGGCTGGCAGCTGTGGCTGGGCCGGGGTGCACCGTGCCGCGACTTTTCCCGACTGCTGCCGGGAGACTGTCTCGGAGTTAGATAAGCGGGTCTCGGATTTCCGACACTGAATCAAGCTTGGATGAGCAAGGCAGGAAGAATGGTGCAACACGCTGGATTGGACTTGGATATGTGATGAATGACTGTTTTCGGGGGCATCTAGATCTTTCTGGAGTGACCGGATATCTTTTGCTAACTGCGACTAAAGGTTCCAGGTTGAAGCTGCCGGCAAGCGTTTTGCCACGCATGGGAGCTTCAGGCGACGCCTTAGAATGACCGCGTTATCCAATGTCTACACGTAACAATATAGGTACTTACTTAGTAGATAATATACTAGGTAGGCAGTTAATTACGAGGGACGAGTAGTACCTAACTAAACTATAGAATTTGACTTTATAATATAATTATAGAAAATGATTATATATAGTATTAATATATATATAATATAGTATATATATAATATAGTATATATAAAATATATAAAATCTATTAATATTTACTTAGTTAAAGCTTTAAAATAAAGTCTTATTTATTTAAATAACTTTTTATCTTAGAAATAAATCTTATATAAATTTAATTTCTATATAATAATAATTATATTAATATATAGTATATAAGAATTCTACTTAAGTATAAGCACTAGATCTAGTTATACTTATGATAAGTATAAGTATAACTTATAGGAGTCGACTCACCTGTTATTCATTTAGGTGGATACCTCGTCTAATAGCTCTAGTGCCGGGGTGTCGTATGCATCTCCTCGATTTTCCTACCCGAGCAGGCCCGGGCTTTCCCATGTCCTCAAACCTCCTTGTTGCCGTCGTTCGTGTCAAGATTGTTTCTCCCGTCGAAGCCACCTTGCCATCTCTTCTTCGAGGTGTCTTTACAAGGGACCATCCGAGTCTTCCTTTTCTCGCCTTTCCTCCTCGACAATTATTCTCCACCCAATCACCCACACAACCCACTCTGCCGACCGGAACCAATTCCAACTCAAGCCATCTCGCGACTTCTCCAATAATATCAACACGGGACCCGATTCGCCTGCCGCATCCTTCAAACTATCCTGCGTCTTGCGTCTTCGAAGCTTGCACGCGGTCTTTTCCATGTTCTAAAGGACGGCGCCACCCCTATAGCTCCAGCTCCAGCACCCAAAGACACGCATCATCATGTTGCGAAGCTCCGCGAGTAAAGCCGGCCCCCGGCTGCTGCTCCAAACTCCCCGTTGCTCGGCGCCATCTACCTGTCGGTTCTCGACACTGACATCGACATGCAACCCCCGTGTCACCAGCTCAAGGGCTCTCCTCGCCGCTCGCCGCCCACTCGAGCTGTCTGCGTCACAGAGACACTATGCCAGCGCCACCGAGAGGGCACCCGAGTCCAACGACAACTTCCTCTCCGGCAACACCGCCAACTACATTGACGAGATGTACATGCAGTGGAAAGAGGACCCCAAGAGCGTCCACGTCTCGTGGCAGGTCTACTTCCGCAACATGGAGTCTGGCGACATGCCCATCTCCCAGGCCTTCACCCCGCCTCCCTCTCTCGTCCCCAACGCCACTGGTGGTGTTCCTTCCCTCACCCGTGGTCTCGGCAGCGCCAACTCCGAGGTTGCCAACCATCTCAAGGTGCAGCTCCTCGTGCGGGCTTACCAAGCGCGAGGCCACCACAAGGCCAACATTGACCCCCTCGGCATCCGAAATGAGGCAAAGGGGTTCGGCAACATCAAGCCCAAGGAGTTGACTTTGGAGCACTACCAGTTCACCGACAAGGACCTGGACACCGAGTACTCCCTCGGCCCCGGCATTCTGCCTCGCTTCAAGCGCGACGGACGCGACAAGATGACCCTCCGCGAGATCATCGACGCCTGTGAACGTATCTACTGTGGCTCGTACGGTGTCGAGTTCATCCACATCCCCGACCGCGAAAAGTGCGACTGGCTTCGGGAGCGCCTAGAGGTACCCCAACCCTTCAAGTACAGCATCGACGAGAAGCGCCGCATTCTTGACCGCCTCATCTGGAGTTCGAGCTTTGAGTCTTTCCTGTCCACGAAATACCCCAACGACAAGCGTTTCGGCCTCGAGGGCTGCGAGACCCTTGTCCCCGGTATGAAGGCCCTGATCGACCGCAGCGTTGACTACGGCGTCAAGGACATTGTCATTGGTATGCCCCACCGTGGCCGTCTCAACGTTCTCAGCAACGTCGTCAGGAAGCCCAACGAGTCCATCTTCAGCGAGTTCGCCGGTACTTCTGGTGCCGAGGAGGGTTCCGGCGATGTCAAGTACCACCTGGGAATGAACTTTGAGCGTCCTACCCCCTCAGGCAAGCGCGTCCAGCTCTCCCTTGTCGCCAACCCCTCCCACCTTGAAGCCGAGGATCCCGTCGTTCTCGGCAAGACCCGCGCCATCCAGCACTACAATGACGACGAGAAGGCTCACCGCACTGCCATGGGCGTCCTGCTCCACGGTGATGCCGCCTTTGCTGCCCAGGGTGTCGTCTACGAGTGCCTTGGCTTCTACTCTCTCCCCGCCTTCTCCACTGGCGGTACCATCCACCTTGTCGTCAACAACCAGATCGGCTTCACCACCGACCCCCGTTTCGCCCGTTCGACCGCCTACTGCACGGATATTGCCAAGGCCATCGACGCCCCCGTCTTCCACGTCAACGCCGACGATGTTGAGGCCGTCAACTTTGTGTGCCAAATGGCCGCCGACTGGCGTGCCGAGTTCAAGCAGGATGTCATCATCGATCTCGTCTGCTACCGCAAGCACGGACACAACGAGACCGACCAGCCCTCTTTCACGCAGCCCCTCATGTACAAGCGCATCCAGTCCCACAAGTCCCAGATTGCCACCTACGTTGACAAGCTGCTCGCCGACGGCACATTCACCAAGGAGGACATTGAGGAGCACAAGCAGTGGGTCTGGGGTATGCTGGAGGACAGCTTCTCCAAGTCCAAGGACTACCAGCCGACATCCAAGGAGTGGACCACGTCCGCCTGGAACGGCTTCAAGTCGCCCAAGGAGCTCGCCACCGAGGTCCTGCCCCACAACGAGACCAGCGTGAAGCAGTCGACCCTGGAGCACATTGGTACCGTCATTGGCACCGCTCCCGAGGGCTTCAACATCCACCGTAACCTGAAGCGTATTCTCAGCAACAGGACCAAGTCGGTGGTTGAGGGCAAGAACATTGACTTCCCCACTGCCGAGGCCCTTGCCTTTGGCACGCTCGTCAGCGAGGGCCACCACGTCCGTGTCTCTGGCCAGGATGTCGAGCGCGGCACCTTCTCCCAGCGCCATGCCGTCTTCCACGATCAGGAGAACGAGGACACGTACGCTCCCCTGCAGCACATTGGCGGCGACCAGGGCAAGTTCGTCATCTCCAACTCGTCTCTCAGCGAGTTCGGCGCCCTCGGCTTCGAGTACGGTTACTCCCTGACCTCGCCCAACGCCCTTGTCATGTGGGAAGCCCAGTTCGGCGACTTTGCCAACAACGCTCAGTGCATCATTGATCAGTTCATCGCCTCCGGCGAGGTCAAGTGGATGCAGAGGACTGGCCTCGTCATGTCTCTGCCCCACGGCTACGACGGCCAGGGCCCCGAGCACTCGTCTGGCCGCCTCGAGCGCTTCCTGCAGCTCTGCAACGAGGACCCCCGCATCTTCCCCTCGCCCGACAAGCTTGAGCGCCAGCACCAGGACTGCAACATGCAGATCGTCTACATGACCTCTCCCTCGAACCTGTTCCACGTCCTTCGTCGCCAGATGCACAGGCAGTTCCGCAAGCGTATGTTTCCCCCTCGATAAGATTCCAATGTGTTGAATGATCAGGACTGACAACATCCGCAGCTCTCATCATCTTCTTCTCCAAGTCCCTGCTGCGTCACCCCTTGTCGCGCTCCAACATTGAGGAGTTCGTCGGCGAGTCGCACTTCCAGTGGATCATCCCCGACCCCGAGCACCAGACCGGTGCCATCAAGAAGCCCGAGGAGGTCAAGCGCGTCATTCTCTGCTCTGGCCAGGTCTGGGCAGCTCTGCACAAGTACCGTGCCGATAACAAGATTGATGACGTCGCCATCACTCGCATCGAGCAGCTGAACCCCTTCCCATGGCAGCAGCTGAAGGAGAACCTCGACATGTACCCCAACGCCGAGACCATCGTTTGGGCCCAGGAGGAGCCTCTCAACGCTGGCGCCTGGAGCTTCACGCAGCCTCGCATTGAGACTCTGCTGAACGAGACCGAGCACCACGACCGCAAGCACGTCATGTACGCTGGTCGCAACCCGAGCGCTTCCGTCGCTGCCGGATCCAAGGGCCTCCACAACAAGGAGGAGCAGGAATTCCTCGAGATGGCCTTCTCGGTGAAGCAGGACAAGCTCAAGGGCGAGTAAAAAGGGAGGGGTATGAGGTGTCGTGTCCTTTAGTGGCGGACGACCCGCTGGGTTTTGAAAGTGTTTAGTTGGGATGTATCCAGGTACTGGGGCCTCCGTCGACTCGTCCGTCCTTGATGGAACTGTACAGCATGTAGTATTACTCCCCGCCGAAGAACATACTCGGTGGGTCTTTTGTGTGTTTAGGCATGGCTGCGAAACATGGGGAGGTACCCCGACCTTTCCGAGTTTGCACACGAGGCAAATAAGAATTCTTTACATTCCCGGTCAACCCTGATCGTGATGTAGTTCTCCGCATGTGTCGGCTATCTTCTGTCTTACCTTCTCGTCGCACCCAAAATACAGGGAACATACACCTGCCGTATTAATTGGCGGCTCTGAGGGCCTTCTGCATCCTGGCCCATGTCTCGATGTCCATGACATCTGGCACGAGAATCTTAGTCTCGTCGACACTTCCCGGTTGGCAATTTTCATAGTATAGCCACTGAATCGTGCATCATGATCAGCATCTTCGCACTTCGTTGTCGACGATGAGCACTTACATCAAACATCTGGCGATAGTGATACGGAGTGAGGCGAATCACCGCCCAGCGAGGCAGACAGACACGTCCCTAGCCTTTGACACCTTCTCCTTTCTCGAGGGCTTGCTGGAGCTCGTCAACGTCGGCGGTATGACCTCCATGAAGCCCACGGGGCGCACTATAGTCCACCCAAGACCGGACGCGCGGAGGTCTTCCTCGAGTTTGAACTTGGTATAGAAGTGATCGACCGCTTGCGCGATGTCGGCCCCGGCGACGGAAGAAAAGACAATGTGACTGACTCCTGTACGCAATGTGAGTATGGGAAGGGAGCGGGAGGATGAGAATCGTTGTACCAGCTTCTTTGGCGGTGTCTATAAAAAGCCTGCCTTGCTTAAGCTCCCCCTCGACGTCCTCGGGTCCGCGAAAGTCAGTCACCAGGTATGCGCGGTCGACCCCGGCTAGGGCAGCCAGAAGACTAGAGCGGTCCAGGAGGTCGCCTTTGACAGGCTGGACGCCCCTGGTCTCGAGTGTCCTCGCTGCTGATGACGAGGGATTCCGCGTTAGGGCACGAATGACGAGGTCGGAGTGACCGTGAGAGAGGAGGGCGTTGAGAACGCCACCTCCTTGCTGGCCTGTGCCACCAACTACGAAAATAGTTGGCATATCGAAACACTGTTGCTTGCTCAAGTTGATGAGAACGGAATGCCAAGGTGATCTATCAAGCGATGCCGGTGGGCGATGTCATGTCTGGGGACATTCTTGATTCATTTGCTCCAGGAGGATTGCACTATATAGTGACGACGTTCCCCAAGCCTCAAGAGCGCAGGTGATGAATGATTAAGGAGCTTCTCTCCCTGTAGGATT
>JAGSXJ010000065.1:0-14500 GCA_020726575.1 Plectosphaerella plurivora | reverse complement strand
ATAATCCGGCTCGACGGGATTATTAATCGATCCTAATAATCCATCGCTTCCGCTACGTAACTCTTCCTTATCTAATCTCTGCGTGGGTCTGGCCTGGGTCTCCTTCCCTGCGGCTAGTGACGCTTTATTTGTTTGGGCGTTATAGAGGTAGAGACAGGTCGCTAGGTATTATACGTACCGATATAGTTAACCTTAATAGCCTTATAGTTAGAGCTAACGACGTTAATAGCGCCTCCGTACTACGCTAGGACTATAGGGTCGATATTATTAGGCTCTATAAAGGTAGCGGTAAAGGTTACTAATCCCTTAGCGGGGACGAAAAGCTCCTCGGTCGAGAACTTAACCGAGGCGAGACCCTAGTTATCCTTAAGGATTATATTATACTCGATATAAGTATTAGTAAACTCGCGGCTATAAGTAGTAGATCCCGCCTTATAGGTAATCTTATACGTAACGGGCTTATTACTACGGTTCTTAATAGTAATAGTATATAAGGTAGCGAAGTTATCCGTGTCGTTCAGGTTAACGATCGGGGGCTAGATAGTAGTCGTATAGGTAATAACCTTTAAAACGTCGATAAGGTTAGCGCCCTACTATCTAAGAGCACTACTTTATATTAGTAGGAGTATTATTACGTCGGGGGCCGAGGTAAGTACGGCCTACGTAGGAAGAATAGTACGGTTACTATAGCCGACGGTCTGCCGCTATTAATAATACGGCGGCGGGCAACCTCGGTAGGGTTCTAGTTATAGCTAGCGAGCTTAGCGCGGCTACCGGCCGACTAGAAGAATAAGGTAGTAATACCCGAGATCTAATTAAGTGTCTTATTAGTCCTCTGATATATATACTTACCTCGATATTAATATATATAAGGGCAGGCTATACTAGTTCCCGATTTACCGATCTAGAGGCGGATACGGGTTATCTAAGTGGATATGATTTCGTTACCTAAAGATCGTAAATAGTTAGTACCGACTACTAAACGTCGTATTAGCCTAAGGGCGTACCCGGGGCGGAAATCTCCGGCTTAAGCCTCGCGTCAAGAGAGGTACCCTAGCTGGACTAGGTGTTAGAGAAGGCGGCGGCCAGATTAGTCGCGTTGGACTTTGGGAACTCAAAGGAGACGGTATTTCCGGCGGCGAGCTCGTCCTCGATCCACATTCCATCGATATAGTTGATGGCGGCGACTGTTAGGGGTCAGCATGAGAACTGCGAACATGGTCGACCGATATGGACGTGGTCACAGGCTATCGCCATCAGTGACACTTGCTAACTCATCAGTAGAGCCTGTTTAATGGTAGATTCGGCTTTCAATTGGCTGTAGATATGATGTCAAAGAGCTTCTATGACTCAGTAGAGTGTCCCTTATGTACGTGTCATCTATGTATGGCGCAGTTCCAACACCATGGCCCTGCGTGGATTTCGATCCAATCTCAAATTTGGGGCTCAAGCTTGAAGAGCATCTTTCGCATGCGATTAAACCATGCGCATGAAGATGTTTAGAACTAAATTGGGCGCTTGCCGAACTTCGGAATATTCTGTCGTACTAGTTATGCTTTCAAATACGTCTCGAAGCGGAGCATTTCTAAAGCAAACGCGAGGTGGGTGCCAGAACCCCATGCATAACCATGACCCTCTACATTGACTCCTTAGGAATGTCGGAGTGGAATCGAAGTGATGCTCCGCGCCACCTTGCACGCTTGCCAGGAACGATCGAGGAGCACCAGGCTCTGTCCCAGCTCATGTGGCTTCTCAATACATAGCATCCGCTGTGTGATGGCCCGGCGCCCATGGCCATGTCGCCCTTGGCGGTCCACTACTCAAGGGCGCGCGAAGCGGGTGATCTGTTTGACCTAGTACCTCGCCCTCCCGTGCGTGGGACTCAAGTCTGATAACATCGAACGGTGTCAGGAACTTTGCGAGCAAGTCGGCCAAGTACACGAACTGCCCAATAACGTTACAGCCGTGGATACCTGCGACATGTGTTGGACTCTGCACGCCTAAGGTTAGCATCATCGGCGACATAGTTGTTGGCGACAGCTTTTCTTTCAGATGAAAACGTCAACTGACGTTCCAATCTCTCATAGTACTGAGCCCACCATGGTCGATACAAGACGTCCGATCTAAACCGCCCGACATATGCGTCTTCTGGGCATATGTACCGAACAATTACGTGCTTAACAATACCGACGAGAGCCGGGTATTCTACACGAGGTAGGCAGACAATCGAGAGCCGCTCTCAGTATCCCTCCCGCACGGCAAGGCGGAGGATATGCATCGATGCTTGTTTCAGAACGTTTTCTACTGTATCTCCGGCCCGATCTAGGGACTTTGAACCGCTGTATCGGAGCAAACACTACAATAAGTCATTCACTGTAATACTATAAGCTGGGCTGCATGGAATGTTTGTGGGCTTTCCGGCTAGCTTGCTGTCAGATTTGACCGAATCTGAAGTCCTCGGCCACTCATTTGCTGACATCGTCGAACCAAGCCGACGCGCCTAATGTGATACCCACTGACGGAATCTGTAGAAGTAGGTTACCGGCTCCTGGGCCTAATAGCGGCCAAATGCTGTAGGACTTAGGGATGAAGTCGGGTATAATACGGTAGACGGCTAGAAACGACGGGACAAGAGACGAGAGGGAGAGTGAAGACGGTAAAACCTCCTGAGAGTAGCTCTAGTAGCGGTCCCTCGCTATCTCCGAGGAAGAGGGTATTTACGGCGTACGTCGACGTTAGGGTAGAGAATACTTATTATTATTTAACCTCGAAGGAAATAGGTATATTAATGCTTAGGATGTATCTACTAAGCTGATTTTTCCGAGGTTAAGACTAGTTTATAAACGCGGATGACCGTCTATCGTCCTTTTTCTTATCTCGTTGGGGTTTACTCTAGTAAGTTTTTCCGGCGGTTACTTATTACTCCTGACGCTAGTCTCCCGAGGTTCCTTATTCTGGCTAGGTATAGTAACCGCTACCCGAGGGCTATTAACGGCGTTAAAACGGCTTCCGTATCGATCCCTAGATAACTGGATGAGCTCTTCGTTAGTTATCGAACTAATTAGCTACGTTGAATTGCCCTTGGATGTCGCCTTTTCTATATTGAATAGGTCCGCCTAAGTTATGACTATAACCTGATCGCTCTCGCTTTCTATAACGATCTCCCTAAAGCTATATATCTTTTAATAGCTTACCTTACCCGAGGTAATTCTATATACCTTTAGACTATCTTCTAAAGTGTTAATATCCTCCTATAATTATATTTACTCCCGTTCTATCTCGGGATGCCTATCTAAACCTAGGGACTATAGTCGTTCCTGTAGCCGACCGAGGAACTTAGCGATATTATCACGGCTACCTTGTAAGACTTAGTGTGTTTCCTAATAAACCTAAAGAAGCTTAGGCTGGGATGAAGTAGTGTCTGATGTAGCCTGTTCTGATAGCGCGTCGGAGTATAGTTATCGTTCTCGGTCATCGAGAGTACTAATATAGGACATAGCTTCCTCGTAGATGCGAATATAGTGCTCGATTACCGCCCGCTCGTCTTTAAGGTATATACTAAAGCCGGCGGGCTCTTCTAAGGGAAATCGATCTATCTTCTCGTTAATACGTTATAAATAGATATTAAGGTTATAGTTAGTATCGCGAACTATCTTACTATACTACTAAAGGATGTCCTGGGTGGCCTTTAAGGTCTATCTATAAACGTTTTATTAGCTTAGTTTCGTTTATTATTAGTAAGTGCCGTATAACGTGATAGTTCCTAGCCTAACGGAAATTATTAACTTATATCCGGAAAGAGTACCCATGAATTTATTAATGTCCCCCTTTATAAACTCCAGCTTCGCCTAGTCTCGGAAATCTGTCTTCGATTTCCCGGCGAAGTCTTTCATAGCCTTGAGACGATGGGGTCGAGCCCGTCCTGTGTGTAGATGGCGCCCGGAGCTGACGGCGTGCGCAGAATGGCCTGGGTATGCATCCCAGACGTCGATTGCAGAGCGCCGTAATGGGCCGATGCGGCTGTTAGGTTGCTCTCGCCAGGATGAGGGCGGTCCTACAGCACGCGAAGATGTGAACCCTCTTCTGAAAGCCTCGCCTCACCCTTCGCACCGCCGTGACGCAATGGCAACACGCATGCCCCGCCATCTTCATACAAATGCTCCATTCTTATCGAATAAGTGCCGTTGCACCCCCGCAGCTGCATTTGCAGATCGCCCTGGGACCGTGGATCATCGTCGTTGACCAGATGGGTCTGCACCTCCTCTGGACGGCGAGCGACTCGTTACTACGTCCATTCTACAATTCCCTAGCCAGAGAGCTCCTCGAGGCGCATGGCCCAGACCAGTCCCATCCTTGCTTTCTGCGCGCTAGGCTCCGGCTGTCCCGCATTAACACAATCGACCACTTCACCAGGCTCCCTCCCTAAAGTCCGTGCATTAGCGCTGGCGCGATTGCGCAGTGTCTTCCGCGACAACCTCGCCTGACGACCACCACGCACTAATACTGACTGCAGGCCGGCCTCGTCACGCAGCGTCTCCAGTGCGATACCTCCTGATAACAGGCGTCCTCTGGCTTCACTTTTTTGCCATCCTGGGCCTCCGTGTGTTTTCGGCTTGGTAGTCATGGGCGCGTGTTACGACCCAGGTACAATCCCAAGGATATGTAGGCTGGATAGGTGGTGGTGTATGCTAGCAGTTCGCCCTAGGCGATGGAACAGAACAATACTCAGCGTCGTCGATGTCATGCTTGTCGTGATGTCGTAAAGCGTTGCGCTTCTTCACTGTAGGCCAAAGGAGGTTTCCAACGAAGATTTAAATTGACACTGTCGTGAAAGCTAACTGAAGGTAAAAGAGAAGCGAGTCCCTTTTATGCTACTCTAGGAGAGGGGTTGATCGTTCTGATCAAGAGAGGGGTTGAGGTAACCGCGGTGATCAGGATCCCCTGATCGCCTTGATCGTTCTGCCAAGAGTTGTGATCGGAGTGATCACGGCCATCGTGTGTTGTGTCGAACATCCCCGCTGTTCGTTGGGTGGAGCAACGAACACAGGTCCGCTTCCTTGCGTCGGGCCCTGGTCGTCCTGTTCTTGGTCTGTGCACTTATCCGCCGATAAGGCTGTCCTTACATAATCCCCTGTGATTGGTCCCTGCGGGTCACGTTGGTGGCCTTGGGTCATGGTACGCGATTTGGGCGTTACAACTAAGCCGGCTGAGTCCTAAGATCAAGGATTCAGTCCGTTTGGTGAACATGAACAGTCTCCGTCAATTTCATTTAAGATGCATACGCTCCCGCACGGTAGTCATCGTCTACGCAGTAGCCACTTTCACATCCAAGGCCATTACGAATTTCCCGTCCCAAATAAGCAAGCCGAGAAGTCATTCCTTAACCTAGCACGAGTTGCTCCTGCCTTGTTTGGCCACGGGCGGATCCGAAGGACTCGAACAGGTTCTCCTCGTCCAGGAAGAGGAGGTATAGGTTCAGCTCGCGCGAGCCTATGACGGGCTTAGCGAAGATCTGGGCACCGGCTGACGGCAAAGCTTGCGGGTTCCATGCTTGTTGGCGTTGAGAAGGAGGTGAAGAGGTGTCAAGGGACGTCTGCGGCCAGCTCCCTTGGTCTCCGGTTAAACCGCGGATGGATTCCCGGTTGATCAGGACCCGCAGCCCGCTCTACCTCGCAGCTCCAGCTGCGAGCTGCTACGCAGTTACTTTCTCCGAATACGGTCAAGCTCAAATGAATGCGACTGTGATCGTGTCACGTGACTAGCATATCTGACGTAACGGCTTCCTGGCCTGGGCACCGGCCGAATGCGCCGCGTCGGGCCTCCTTTCCTATCGGCAAGAAGCTGCGCGTTGTATTTCTCTACTAATTGAATTATATCGAGTATAATGATATAGGTCTATTACTTAAAGAAACTCGGTATTTATATACGTACCGAGTGAAAGATTCTTCTAAAAGATTAAAAACTATAAGCTTATATACTGAGTGAAATTTCGGCATCGATATGTTTTAGTATAACGCTTATATAAGCGTCCCGGACCTTAGAGTCTAGGCATGAAAGGGTACGGAAAAAGGTCCGCTCTAACAATCATCCGTTGTGTAAGCATCGGAGTTAAGGTTCACGTCAAAAATCTTTCGCTACAGCCCGCGCCGCCACCGACGAGGTCCGAAGTCATCCACGACTTGCAAATTCTCACCACACAAACAATCCCTTTCGTGTCTCTGCAACCGACCTGCTGACACTGAATAGGGCAGCGTCAAGATGCGTCCCTCTCCCCGAACTCTTTGGGTCCGAGGATTTGACCCCTCGACCATCTGCCACCGATGTACCACCCGACTCCCATATGCGCCCTTGAGCGTGTCGATACCGAGGTCGATGCACATTTTCTCATCACCAAGCCAGTCCCCGAGGCTCAACACGAGCAATTTCCTGCCGAAAAATGCATTAGACCGCGCTGCTCCGAGCAGGACGGCCGCTTCCGCCCAAGCATACCGAAGCTCTTCGGCAACAAACCATGCCTCGCCTGCCACGGAATCATCGAAAATTGAGCCCGTCGCAGCTAGTCGAACAGATCCGACGCCATACCTGAATACGGACCTGCCCCATAGGCGGCGACAAGCACAGCGCAAAACCGCCGCGGGCGAAGCAGCAGCCAGTGGCGCCGAGTCCCGCTCGGATGTTCTGCCCACGCAAGATGCCTCGTCGGCTCTGACGACTGCCGCCACCGCCGCACCGGTGAGCTCCTTCCGGAGACAGGCCCTGGCGTTTCTGTCCCTTACGAAACCCCGGCTATCCGCTTTGATGGTTCTCATGGCCATGGCACCATACGCCCTCTACCCCGTGCCGGCCTTTCTGTCGCCAGCCGTCACCGGGCTCTCCTCGCTGTCGCCATTGACGCTGCTCTTCCTCACCACCGGCACGGCGCTGTGCTCGGCCTCGGCCAACACCCTCAACATGCTTTATGAAACCGCAACCGACGCCCGAATGTCGCGCACCCGAAACAGGCCCCTCGTGCGCAAGCTCGTCTCCACCCGTGCCGCCATTCTCTTCGCCATCATCTGCGCCGTCAGCGGCACCGGCGCTCTCTACTATGGCGTCAACCCCACCGTCTCGTTCCTCGGCTTCGCCAACATCGCCATCTACGCCGGCATTTACACCCCGCTCAAGGCCGTGACCGTAGTCAACACCTGGATCGGAGCTGTAGTCGGTGGCATCCCCCCTCTCATGGGCTGGGCTGCTGCCGCTGGAGAGACAGTAACCTCCGACCGCTCCTGGCGCGAGCTTCTTGTCGCACCCGATGGCGGCTCTGTTGGGGGCTGGCTTCTTGCGGGTCTCCTTTTTGCATGGCAGTTCCCTCACTTCATGGCCCTTTCTTGGTCTATTCGCGACGAGTACCGTGCCGCGGGCCTGCGTATGCTCGCCTGGACGAACCCTGCGCGCAACCTCCGCGTCGCCCTGAGGTATAGCATCGCCTTCATTCCGCTGTGTCTCGGTTTATGCACTGCCGGCGTCACCGAGTGGTCCTTTGCCGTGACAAGCATGCCCGTCAACGGCTGGCTCATCTGGCATGCCGTCCGTTTCTGGCGCTTCGAGGGTCACAAGGGGTCAGCTAAGGGTCTCTTTTGGGCTAGCATCTGGCATCTGCCGGGTATCATGCTCCTGGCGTTGTTGCAGAAAAAGGGCATGTGGACGCGTGTGTGGCGTTCCATCGTGGGCGAGGAGCTTAACGAGTGGGAAGAGGATGAGCTTGATGAGATGCCCGTGACTATGCCATCACCTGTTTCCCTGGCGAAGGCCTGTGTTTTGTCCCGCAAAGAGGGGTAATCACTGTTTAACAAGCAAACATTCCTCCATCGAATCAGCCATAGTCTCCTGAACAACGTCCCTCGCCCACATGCACGCTACCCCAAAACGTCACACCGCCATTTCAACCTACCCTCTTTAAACCACGATCTATTTCCAGCTCGTACTACACTCTGGTTAATGCTATGTTAATTATGGCTGTCTGACTCTACCGATGTTAAAGCTTATCAGGCTCTAGTTGGAGTGGGCAGGGAGGTTGCTTGCCCCTAGACGTTCCTTGCACCATTTCCAATCGCTGGCCACTACCCGAACGGCAGCCCAGATACCTCAGGCAGTCGCAAGAGTCAGCTCGCTAACAACATCCAGTTTGGTAGACTTCCCATACCCGAGTCTCACTGGTCCAAGCTAGCACACACACAAGTTTATCACACTGTTTCAGTACTAAATGATTTCTCCTTCCGTAATGTCTTGTTCCTCAGTATCCCTAATTTCTGTCTTCCAGCTTATCCCTGTGGTTCCCTGGTTCGCAGGTATCCCCGTGGTTATAATTGTATTGGCAGGCGTGCTTGATGTACTAAGGCAGTGAGGGATCTCAGCTCGTTGTGCCGTCCACTGCGTGCACCTCAGCTGATAGTGCTCTACAGTCTCTGTTGCTTGTCCGCATCCGCACTGGTCGGAAGACACAGCTTTGATCTGATAGAGGGATCCATTCAGCCGCGACCTGCCAGTCCTGAGCTGGTCCAGAATGCTTCCCTCCATCCGAGTACAGTTGTCGTACAGGGTCCGAACATCTGGCGGGGAGCGTAATGTCGATCTTCCTCGAGTACCTCTCCACGTTGTCGGGGAGCCTCCTCTCGTGGCGCAGTGTTGTTCTCGCGGCGCCGAGGACTGTGGATCGCATGTTCAGGAACTCCACATAGTCGTTACTGTGTTTCTATATGTTCGCAGCCGTTCGATTCCCTCGTAAATGCATCGCGCATACTCCTGGGCCGATTGCTGTCGAAAGTTTCGAAGAGGTAGCACGGTAGCCTTGCTGCAAGTCGACAGCACGATGTCCCGGTACCTTAGTCCACGTAGGGATCCCAAGGCATACACGGCCGCCGCCAGCTTCCCTGCGAACAGGTTTTGTCCGCTTCGTTTGCTGAGCAGAAATTAGAATCTGACCAGCTAGGGGCCTCTTTTTGCCACTTGAGGTATCTCGACGACACCTTCCACGCCACCCAGGAGGTTGCGCGGAGCTACTAACCGCGATTCACAAAATTCCGTCTGGATGAGCTTCAGACCATGACTACACTTCAACACCATCTACTATGGTGTTTATCCGTTTGTTCCATGGTTCAACGGCGAAAGGAGCAATGGTTTTAAGTTTCCACTTTCACGTTCTTGAGCGCAGTGGCCAGCTTGAAAAATGGAGACCGGAAAGACCGCCGGAACTTGCGCATTCGCTTGCTCAGCTTCCACAGCGGGGTTGTCTCGCTAAGTCCGTTCAGAGCTTGGTAATCTTTCGCAGGAAGCGTTCCCGGGCGCCGCGGATGTCGGCTTCTACTTCGGCCACGACTGTGGCAACTGTTTTGAATGCGCCGATGATGGCCTGCGCGCCAACCTTCTGCACGCGGTTAATGATTGCCGCTATCCGGTCCTTGCACCGGTGCCTCCAGACATTGGAAGCGTAGTGCACTGCCGGGCACTAACGTTAGCCAAGAGTCGTTGCGCCGTCGCCGGTGTCAAGCCTCGAAGGGTCTTCAGCTCCATGGCCACCTCCAGCCGCTTCGTTACCGCGCTCGCAATGGGTTCCTTACACCGCAGTCCTATAGCCATCATCATTCCGAGGATCTTGACGTGCTGTTTCGGCTCCACAGTCTGGCCTTGATAGTAAAGGGTAAAGGGTCGCCCTTCTTTGCCTACCGAGTGAAGTGGATGATTACTGTTTTGTTAGCTTCGAATGTCGCTCCGCTCTTTCTCTCACCGTCCAGCGCCTCTTCGACGATGGTCTTGATCCCTCGCGGTTGTGCTTCGTGCTCGGACCGGCAACCCACGCTGTGAAGTCATTAACGAAGGCTAACGTCCCTCACCCACTTATGGGCACCCCCCCCATTTGGGCACCCTTAAAATGCCTCACCGCCACTTCAACCTACCCTTTTTAACCCACGATATTCTAACTAATTTCTATTAAAATTTCCCCGAATTTTCTACGATACTACCTCTATATATAATATCTACGTATACTAAAGATAAAGTCAATCAGGCTCTTGAGTCGATCAGAAATGGTCAGCCTATAAAGACAGCCGCGAAGATCTAGGGAGTCCCAAGATCGACTCTTCAAAACCGTATCCGCGGCCATCAATAAAGAACTACCGCTTTCGCTAGCCAACAGAAGCTCTCTAAGACCCAGTAAGACCAGCTAGCTAGCTGGATCCAGGTCCAAGCCTCCCTAGGGCTCCCCCCGACGCACGCGCAGGTCAGGGATTTTACCGAACGGATCCTACGCCTATAAGGAGGGTCCCCTACCCTTGGGAAGAACTGGTTCTAAGCCTTTACCCGTCGAAATCCTTTAATTAAGGTCTAGCGCGCTAGGCCAATCGATTCCTAGTATATTAACGGAGCGTCGACTAACGTTATCAGGACCTAGTTCAAGTACCTCGCCGTCGACTAGATCAGGGATATTAAACCAGCCAATCGATATAATATAGACGAGACCGGTATCCTCGAAGGTCGAGGGTCTAACGGCCTAGTCCTAGGTGTAACGCCCAAGAAGCGTACCCCAGGACGAGGCCATCTACGTGACCATCAGGCAGCCAGTCAGGAAGGATTATATAAGGACGTATCTTATCGCAGGAACGATAAGAGGAGCACGGTCATACTATAGGACAGTAGAGCAACGAACACCAGTATATTCACTAGCGGGGCCGTATATTCGGGGCGAATATCGATTACCGCGATCACCTCGGGTAGTAAGGTAAGTAGCGTAATTACAACGACGCGATCACCCCTAATTATAACGCCCGGCTCTATAATTAAATATAATCACTTTAGGTATATAGTTCCGGACTTACTAACTAAGTCCCCTAAGTTAGATTCACGATAGTAATTAATTTAAGTCTTTATTAGAAACCTCCTTAACCTATAGTAAAGAAGCACCACGCTTTACGATATTAACGATAAGTATAATACTAAAGTAACGCTAAGTATTATTCTATTCTATCGCCTAGGGCGAACTATTAATATATACTACTACCTCTCTAGCCTATATCCTTAGGATTATACCTAGGTCGTAACACTTTAATTACTCTTATTTAGTACGTTCTCTACGACTACCGAGTAATACTTATAAAGCATTATAGTACCCGTAGCTAGAGAGACCGGTTCGACTACTAAGGCTCCCGCCGCTAGTATAGAAACCATTCTTATTATAATTACCTAGCTTTAGTAGGAAAATAATAAGATAAGGGAGTAGCTCGCCGGTAGGGCCTCGAGCGGCCTACGCCTTTACTACCCTAAGCCCCCTACCTTTAACGGAAAGAAGGAGGAGCTCCCCGGTTTTCTCACCTATCTTAAGGCCTTCTAGATATTCTACTAGAGGGACCTCTAGGAAGAGGTCGATAAGGTCTTTAGTACCGCCGCCTTCCTTAGGGGCGACGCCCTTAACTAGTTTAAACCTATCTAGAAGGACTACCTCAAATACGTTAGTAAACCTAAGGAGTAAGACAAACTTACCCGTAAGGTCTTTAGGACCTTTACCGCCTTCGAACGACGCCTCCGTAAAACCTTTAAAGACCCTAATAAGGAGCGTACTACGGAATAATAACTCCGGAACCTACGCTAACATAGTTCCGCGGCCGATTATACTACTAAATTCTATTAAATTACCGCCCGCCTTAGTTAGGATAATAAACCCCTAATAATAACTTACTATACCAGACTTAAGAACGAAGTTAAAGACGAGCTTACTAAACTTAATCACCCTAGTAAGTTTACGGACTATATCGCTACCGCTATTAAAATCGATAACCGCCTATATAAACGTAAGTAGGAGAAGCGCGGCTATTAGCCTAGACGCTTTACTAGACCTATATAAGCTAATACTAGCCGTAGGTACTAGCCTAACTATCGTAACGACTATCGTATAACCACGGTATATAGAGGAACTACCTATACTAGCCTTATAGAACTCGACGTCTTATAGAAAGGACGTAAGGATAAAAAGGACATCGAGTACTTTAACTATTATAAGACGGGGCATTTTGCCCGTGAATATCGGTAGCCTAAGCGACTTAAAGGTCCCCCGCGTTATCTTAACGCCACTAAGTATAAACCCTAGACTACCGTTAGGACCCTCGCCGTCCTTAAACGGGCACCTCCGGTTCTAAAGGATAACTAGATGTCTACTTAGGAAAAGGTGTTATAATAGAACGACGAACCTACTATCTATACTATCGGGGAAGAAGATAACGAAACTTCAACCGAACTAGATACGTCGGAAGACGAGGAATCTATCCCTAACAGACAGCCCGACCTAGACTCGGCTATTATTACGCTAGAAGGATATAAGGACCTCGCGGAAAACGAAGAAGTTAAATTCTTCGGAATCACGGTTAAAGATACCGTCCGATACCCCTATCTCGCCGCTTACTACCCCTATCGACGAGAAGATAATCCGCGACTTAGCGTTAGTAGCTTACGATACGAGGAAGTCTTCTAGGCTTACTACGTCTATAACGACTACGACGCGTACCGTTACTTAAAAGCCTCGGAAAACTTCTTCCCTCGTAGGGCTAATAATAAGGATATTACCTACGCCTATACTAACGAGGAGCTTCTATACTAGGAACTTAAGATCTAGTTAGTAGACTAACGACTTATAATATTTATACCCTCCCTAGCTTACCTAATAACCTATATTAACTACGAAGTTACTTAGTATAATTACCCTTTCGATATCTACTAAGTCTACGCCTCTAGGAAGATCCGTAAATAGAGACTATTATAATAAGAACCCGCTATCGTAGGAAAGCTAGGAAAGATACTATATAGAATAGATAGCTTTTATCGCGGAGATTACGAAATTCGTGTTAGCCGGGCTAAGCGAATCCTCCGTAAGGAATAGGAGTAGAAGTAACTCCTGTCACCCCCTAAGTCCCGTTACGACGAATCCGGACCTAGTAGTACCTTAACAACTCTAATAAGCTATCCTAAGCCCCGTCGCTATTTATATTATAACGACTCGGGAAAAGGCCCGTACCGCCCCGATAGTAAGGGTAAGGGCAGGCGCCACGACTAAACAATAAGACCCTATATAATATAGTATACGACGAAAGCGACTCCGCGCACCTTATACTAGAGGTCACCCTTAACGGGAAGAAGTACGTAACGCTCCTTAATAGCGGAGCGTAGGGGAACTATATATCGCTACGACTTCGATAACGACTTAGTCTTAAAACGAACCGTAAGCTAAACCCTTACTAACTAAGATCTACCGAAGGTAGGTTTATATAGTATAATTAAGGACGTATTAATAAGGAGACTACGCCCCTCTATATTAATATCTATCGACGTACTACGCTAACCTAATTCGATATTACCGAGATCGGTGAATAGGATATTATTCTAGGTATTCCCTAGCTTAGGAAGTAGAACCCTACGATTAATTAGAATCTTAGCTAGATCTAATAGAGAGATATAGCTCCGATATAGTCTTAACGAGAGACTATAAGATATCTCCTCGCTTTAATATAACGACTAGAACGCTACGTAAGGCTTCTATAATTAGATTTCTATTAAGACCTTAGTCACGAAGAACGACGTAAGACGCTTAAAGAACGGATAAAGGACATCCTATCCGAGTACTATATATACCGCGATTTTTTAGGAGGAACTTAATATAGTCCTCCCCGAATATAGCTATTATAACTACGAGATCGTACTTAAAGAAGGCACCTAGCTATAATTCTTTAAAATTTACTAAACGAACGAGAAGTAGTAGGTCGCTTTAGATAAGTACCTTAAGGAGAATCTCCGAAAAGGCTATATCCGACTATCTAAATCACCCGCCGGCTATTTAATTCTCTTCGTTCTTAAGAAGAATAGTAAACTTAGGATATATATTAATTATCGATAACTTAATAATATCACGATTAAGAACTATTACCCCTTACCCCTTATCTCTAAACTCCGAGATCTATTAGTTAGAGTATAATATTTTACAGCCTTAGATCTTAAGGGCGTATATAACTTAATCCGTATAAAGGAAGGCGAGGAGTAGAAAATAGTATTCCGTACCCGTCGAGGATACTTTAAGTACCTAGTTATACCCTTCGGCCTAACTAATACTCCGGCTATATTCTAAATAATAATTAATAAAGTCCTCTACGACTTCCTCGATATCTTTATAATAATATACCTCGACGATATCCTTATCTTCTCGCGAAACCTCGAAGATTATAAGAAGTATATCTACTACGTCCTTTAATAACTAATAAAAGCTAAGCTACTTATTAAAACTAAGAAGATAAAGTTCTACGCTCGGGAAGTAGACTTCCTCGGATATATCCGACCCGGAGAAATCCGAATAGACTTTAAGAAAATCTAACGGTTAGGGAGTAGCCTAAACCGAAGGATTTACGGGATATAAAAGGATTACTCGGATTTATTAACTTTTATTACCGCTTTATTAACGGATATAATAATTAGCCCGACTCTTACT